>JAUNZM010002002.1:0-32096 GCA_033459285.1 Clamator glandarius | reverse complement strand
GGATGGGGATGGGGATGGGGATGGGGATGGGGATGGGGATGGAGATGGGGATGGGGATGGGGATGGGGATGGGGATGGGGATGGGGATGGGATGGGAGGATGGGGATGGGGATGGGGATGGAGATGAAGATGGGGATGGGGATGGGGATGGAGATGGGAGATGGAGATGGAGATGGGGATGGGGATGGGGATGGGGATGGGAGGGATGGAGATGGGGATGGGGATGGGGATGGGGATGGAGATGGGGATGGGATGGGGATGGAGGATGGGGATGGGGATGGGAGATGGGGATGGGGATGGAGATGGGGATGGGGATGGGGATGGAGATGGGGATGGGAGATGGAGATGGGGATGGGAGATGGGGATGGGGATGGGATGGGGATGGAGATGGGGATGAAGGGATGGGGATGGAGATGGGGATGGAGATGGGATGGAGATGGAGATGGGGATGGAGATGGGGATGGGATGGGGATGGAGATGGGGATGGGATGGAGATGGGGATGGAGATGGAGATGGGGATGGGGATGGGGATGGGGATGGGGATGGGATGGGGATGGGGATGGGGATGGGGATGGGGATGGGGATGGGGATGGAGATGGAGATGGGGATGGAGATGGGAGATGGAGATGGAGATGGGGATGGAGATGGGGATGGGGATGGGGATGGAGGATGGAGATGGAGATGGAGATGGAGATGGGGATGGGGATGGGGATGGGGATGGAGATGGGGATGGGGATGGGGATGGGGATGGGGATGGGGATGGGGATGGGGATGGGGATGGGGATGGAGATGGGGATGGGATGGGATGGAGATGGAGATGGGGATGGAGATGGGGATGGAGATGGGGATGGGATGGGATGGGGATGGGGATGGGGATGGGGATGGGGATGGAGATGGGGATGGGGATGGGGATGGGGATGGAGATGGGGATGGGATGGGGATGGGGATGGGGATGGGGATGGAGATGGGGATGGAGATGGGGATGGGGATGGGGATGGGGATGGAGATGGGGATGGAGATGGAGATGGGGATGGGGATGGAGATGGGGATGGAGATGGGAGATGGGGATGGAGATGGAGATGGGGATGGGGATGGGGATGGGAGATGGGGATGGAGATGGGGATGGGGATGGGGATGGGGATGGAGATGGGGATGGAGATGGAGATGGGGATGGAGATGGAGATGGGGATGGAGATGGAGATGGGGATGGAGATGGGAGATGGGGATGGAGATGGGATGGGGATGGAGATGGGGATGGGGATGGGGATGGGGATGGAGATGGGGATGGGGATGGGATGGAGATGGGGATGGGGATGGAGATGGGGATGGGGATGGAGATGGGGATGGAGATGGAGATGGGAGGGATGGAGATGGGATGGGGATGGAGATGGAGATGGGGATGGGATGGGGATGGGATGGGGATGGGATGGAGATGGGGATGGGGATGGAGATGGGATGGAGATGGGGATGGGGATGGGATGGGGATGGGGATGGGATGGAGATGGGGATGGGGATGGGGATGGAGATGGAGGGAGATGGAGATGGGATGGGGATGGAGATGGAGATGGAGATGGAGATGGGGATGGAGATGGGGATGGGGATGGGGATGGGGATGGAGATGGAGATGGGGATGGAGATGGGGATGGAGATGGAGAGATGGGGATGGAGATGGGGATGGAGATGGAGATGGAGATGGGGATGGGGATGGGGATGGGGATGGAGATGGAGATGGGGATGGGGATGGAGATGGGATGGGGATGGGGATGGGGATGGAGATGGAGATGGGGATGGGGATGGAGATGGGGATGGAGATGGAGATGGGATGGAGATGGGGATGGAGATGGAGATGGGATGGAGATGGAGATGGGGATGGGATGGGGATGGAGATGGAGATGGAGATGGGGATGGGGATGGGGATGGGGATGGGGATGGGGATGGAGATGGAGATGGGGATGGAGATGGGGATGGAGATGGAGATGGGGATGGGGATGGGGATGGAGATGGAGATGGGGATGGAGATGGGGATGGAGATGGAGATGGGGATGGGGATGGAGATGGGATGGAGATGGAGATGGGGATGGGATGGGGATGGAGATGGGGATGGAGATGGGGATGGAGATGGGGATGGAGATGGAGATGGGGATGGAGATGGGGATGGAGATGGAGATGGGGATGGAGATGGAGATGGGGATGGAGATGGAGATGGGATGGGGATGGAGATGGGGATGGAGATGGAGATGGGGATGGGGATGGGGATGGGGATGGGGATGGAGATGGAGATGGAGATGGGGATGGAGATGGGGATGGGGATGGAGATGGGGATGGGGATGGGGATGGGGATGGAGATGGGGATGGGGATGGGGATGGAGATGGGGATGGGGATGGGGATGGAGATGGGGATGGGGATGGGGATGGGGATGGGGATGGGGATGGAGATGGGGATGGGGATGGGGATGGAGATGGGGATGGGGATGGGGATGGAGATGGGGATGGGGATGGGGATGGGGATGGGGATGGGGATGGGGATGGGGATGGGGATGGGGATGGAGATGGGGATGGGGATGGGGATGGGGATGGGGATGGGGATGGGGATGGGGATGGGGATGGGGATGGAGATGGGATGGGGATGGGGATGGGGATGGGGATGGGGATGGGGATGGGGATGGAGATGGGGATGGGGATGGAGATGGGGATGGGGATGGAGATGGGGATGGGGATGGGGATGGGGATGGGGATGGGGATGGAGATGGGGATGGGGATGGGGATGGAGATGGGGATGGAGATGGGATGGGGATGGGGATGGGGATGGGGATGGAGATGGGGATGGAGATGGAGATGGGGATGGGGATGGGGATGGGGATGGGGATGGGGATGGGGATGGGGATGGGGATGGAGATGGAGATGGGGATGGGGATGGGGATGGAGATGGGGATGGAGATGGAGATGGAGATGGAGATGGAGATGGGGATGGGGATGGAGATGGGGATGGGGATGGAGATGGGGATGGGGATGGAGATGGGGATGGAGATGGGATGGGGATGGGGATGGGGATGGAGATGGAGATGGGGATGGAGATGGGATGGGGATGGAGATGGGGATGGAGATGGGGATGGAGATGGAGATGGAGATGGAGATGGGGATGGAGATGGGGATGGGGATGGAGATGGGGATGGGGATGGGGATGGGGATGGGGATGGGGATGGGGATGGAGATGGGGATGGAGATGGAGATGGAGATGGAGATGGAGATGGGGATGGAGATGGGGATGGAGATGGGGATGGAGATGGGATGGGGATGGGGATGGGGATGGAGATGGGGATGGGGATGGAGATGGGGATGGAGATGGGGATGGAGATGGAGATGGAGATGGAGATGGGGATGGGGATGGAGATGGGGATGGGGATGGGGATGGGGATGGAGATGGGGATGGAGATGGGGATGCGGATGGAGATGGGGATGGAGATGGGGATGGGGATGGGGATGGAGATGGGGATGGAGATGAGATGAGATGGAGATGGAGATGGAGATGGAGATGGAGATGGGGATGGGGATGGGGATGGAGATGGGGATGGGATGAGATGGAGATGGGGATGGGATGGAGATGGAGATGGGGATGGGGATGGGGATGGGGATGGGATGGATGGGATGGGGATGGAGATGGAGATGGGGATGGAGATGGAGATGGGGATGGGGATGGGGATGGGGATGGGGATGGGGATGGGGATGGGGATGGGGATGGGGATGGGGATGGAGATGGAGATGGAGATGGAGATGGAGATGGGGATGGGGATGGGGATGGGGATGGGGATGGGGATGGGGATGGGGATGGGGATGGGGATGGAGATGGAGATGGGGATGGGGATGGGGATGGGGATGGGGATGGAGATGGGGATGGGGATGGGGATGGGGATGGAGATGGAGATGGAGATGGGGATGGAGATGGGGATGGGGATGGGGATGGGGATGGAGATGGAGATGGAGATGGGGATGGAGATGGAGATGGGGATGGGGATGGGGATGGGGATGGGATGGGGATGGGGATGGAGATGGAGATGGAGATGGGGATGGAGGATGGGGATGGGGATGGAGATGGGGATGGGATGGGGATGGGGATGGAGATGGAGATGGGGATGGAGATGGGAGATGGGGATGGAGATGGGGATGGGGATGGGAGATGGAGATGGGGAATGGGATGGGATGGAGATGGGAGATGGGATGGGATGGAGGATGGGATGGGGATGGGATGGGGAGATGGGAGGAGATGGGGGATGGGATGGAGATGGGGATGGAGATGGAGATGGGATGGATGGGATGGAGATGGGGATGGAGATGGAGGATGGAGATGGGATGGAGATGGAGATGGGGATGGAGATGGGATGGGGATGGGATGAGATGGAAGGGGATGGATGGATGGAGATGGAGATGGAGATGGGGATGGAGATGGAGATGGAGATGGGATGGGAGATGGGGATGGAGATGGAGATGGAGATGGGCTGGATGGAGATGGAGATGGGGATGGAGATGGAGATGGGATGGAGATGGAGATGGGGATGGGATAGGAGCATGGGATGGGATGGGATGGGGATGGAGATGGGGATGGAGATGGGGATGGAGATGGAGATGGGAGATGGAGATGGGTGATGGAGATGGGCATGGAGATGGGGATGGAGATGGAGATGGGATGGAGATGGAGATGGGATGGAGATGGAGATGGGATGGAGATGGGGATGGGGATTGAGATGGAGATGGGGATGGAGATGGAGATGGGGATGGAGATGGAGGATGGGGATGGAGATGAGATGGAGATGGGGATGGATGGGATGGATGGGGATGGGATGGAGATGGAGGATGGAGATGGGGATGAGATGGATTGGAGAATGAGATGGGGATGGAGATGGAGATGGGGATGGAGATGGAGATGGGAAGATGGAGATGGAGATGGGGATGGAGATGGAGATGGATGGGATGGAGATGGGGATGGAGATGGGAGATGGGGATGGAGATGGATGGATGGGGATGAGCATGGATGGAGATGGAGATGGGGATGGGATGGGATGGGGATGATGGAGATGGGGATGGAGATGGAGATGGAGATGGGGATGGAGATGGGATGGAGATGGAGATGGGGATGGGGATGGAGATGGAGGATGGGGATGGGGATGGGGATGGGGATGGGATTGATGGGATGGGGATGGAGATGGGGATGGGGATGGGGATGGGGATGGAGGATAGATGGAGATGGGGATGGGATGGGGTGGAAGGGATGGATGATGGGATTGAATGGAGCTGGATTGGATGGGGATGGGGATGGTGATGGGATGGGGATGGGGATGGGGATGGAGAGATGGAGATGGAGATGGAGATGGGGATGGATGGATGGGAGATGGAGATGGGCGATGGAGATGGGATGGGATGGGGATGGGATTCAATGGAGATGGGAGATGGGGATGGAGATGGAGATGGAGATGGGGATGGAGATGGATGGAGATGGGAGGATGGGATGGATGGGGATGGGGATGGGGAAGTGGAGATGGGAGATGGGAGATGGGGATGGAGATGAGGGATTCAGATGGAGATGGAGATGGGATTGAGATGGAGATGGAGATGGAGATGGGGATGGAGATTGGATGGATGTCAGATGAGATGGAGATGGGGATGGGGATGGGGATCGGAGGATGGGGATTCAGATGGAGATGGAGATGGGGATGGAGATGGAGGATGGGGATCAGATGGAGATGGGGATGGGGATGGGATGGAGATGGGATGGGGATGGGGATGGGGATGGGATGGGGATGGGGATGGGATGGGAGATGGGGATGGGGATGGAGATGGGGATGGGGATGGGGATGGGGATGGGGATGGAGATGGGGATGGGGATGGAGATGGAGATGGGGATGGGGATGGGGATGGGGATGGGGATGGAGATGGGGATGGGGATGGAGATGGGGATGGAGATGGGGATGGGGATGGGGATGGGGATGGAGATGGAGATGGGGATGGGGATGGGGATGGAGATGGGGATGGAGATGGGGATGGGGATGGGGATGGGGATGGGGATGGGGATGGAGATGGAGATGGGGATGGAGATGGGGATGGGGATGGGGATGAGACAGAGATGGGATGGGATGGGATGGGATGGGATGGGATGGGATGGGATGGGATGGGATGGGATGGGATGGGATGGCCTGCGTTCCGGTGGGCACCTCCAGCCCCCAGCACGGTTCCTGCGTGTCCCCAGGTGGCCGGGCCACGAGCAGCAGGTGGGGGCTCTGGCGCGGGAGTTGGGCTTCGAGCACGTGTCCCTGTCCTCGGAGGTGGCCACCATGGTGCGGGCCGTGCCGCGCGGCTACTCGGCCTGCGCCGACGCCTACCTCACCCCCATCATCCACCGCTACCTGGAGAGTTTCCGCGCCGGCTTCACCCACCAGCTGCGGGTCAGCGGGGACCTTCTGCTGTAGCCATCCCACCAGGATCTCCTCCGGGATCTCCCCATCCCGCCAGGATCTCTCCCCATCCCACTAGGATCTTCTCCAGGATCTCCTCATCCCACCAGGATCTCCCCACGGGTTCCCATCCCTCCAGGAACTCCCCGTCCCACCAGGATCATCTCCATGAGTCCCCTTCCCACCAGGATCTCCCCATGGGTTCCCATCCCTCCAGGATCTCCCCATCTCTCCAGGATCTCCGCATCCCACTAGGGTCTCCCCAAGGGTTCCCATCCCTCCAGGATCTCCCCATCCCTCTAGAATCTCCCCAAGGGTTCCCATCCCACCAGGATCTCCCCACCCTACCAGGATCTCCCCAGGGGTCCCCATCTCCCCAGGATCTCCCCAGGATCTCCCCAGGATCTCCCCACCCCACCAGGATGTCCCCACCCCACCAGGATTTCTCAATCCCACCAGGATTTCCCTACCCCACCAGGATCTCCCCATCCCTCCAGGATCTCCCCACGGGTTCCCATCCCACCAGGATCTCCCCATCCCACCAGGATCTCCCCATCCCTCCAGGATCTCCCCACGGGTTCCCATCCCACCAGGATCTCCCCACGGGTTCCCATCCCACCAGGATCTCCCCATCCCTCCAGGATCTCCCCACGGGTTCCCATCCCACCAGGATCTCCCCATCACACCAGGATCTCCCCATCCCTCCAGGATCTCCCCACGGGTTCCCATCCCACCAGGATCTCCCCACGGGTTCCCATCCCACCAGGATCTCCCCATCCCACCAGGATCTCCCCACGGGTTCCCATCCCACCAGGATCTCCCCACGGGTTGCCATCCCACCAGGATCTCTCCATCCCTCCAGGATCTCCCCATGGGTTCCCATCCCACCAGGATCTCCCCATCCCACCAGGATCTCCCCACGGGTTCTCATCACACCAGGATCTCCCCATCCCACCAGGATCTCCCCACGGGTTCTCATCCCACCAGGATCTCCCCATCCCACCAGGATCTCCCCACGGGTTCTCATCACACCAGGATCTCCCCATCCCACCAGGATCTCCCCATCCCACCAGGATCTCCACATGGGTTCCCATCCCACCAGGATCTCCCCATCCCACCAGGATCTCCCCACGGGTTCTCATCACACCAGGATCTCCCCATCCCACCAGGATCTCCCCACGGGTTCTCATCACACCAGGATCTCCCCATCCCACCAGGATCTCCCCACGGGTTCTCATCACACCAGGATCTCCCCATCCCACCAGGATCTCCCCATCCCACCAGGATCTCCCCATCCCACCAGGATCTCCCCACGGGTTCCCATCCCACCAGGATCTCTCCATCCCTCCAGGATCTCCCCATGGGTTCCCATCCCACCAGGATCTTCCCATCCCACCAGGATCTCCCCATCCCACCAGGATCTCCCCATCCCTCCAGGATCTCCCCACGGGTTCCCATCCCACCAGGATCTCCCCATCCCACCAGGATCTCCCCATCCCACCAGGATCTCCCCACGGGCTCCCATCTCACCGGGATCTCCATGGTTTCTGCTTCCGCAGGAGGTCCCGGTGCTCTTCATGCGTTCCGATGGTGGCCTCACCCCCATGTCCCACTTCAGCGGTGCCCGCGCCATCCTCTCCGGCCCAGCGGCCGGCGTGGTGGGTTGTGCCGTCACCACCTCGCGCCGCCACCCCCGGTGTCCCCGTCATCGGCTTCGACATGGGGGGTGAGCGAGGCCAGGGTGGGAGGGTTGGAGCTCCAGGGCTTGGTCCTGACCCCCCTCACCTGCCCCAGGGACCTCGACCGACGTCAGCCGCTACGCCGGAGACTACGAGCTGGTCTTCGAGGCCGACACGGCCGGCGTCCCCATCCGCGTCCCGCAGCTCGACATCAACACCGTGGCGGCCGGCGGCGGCTCCCGGCTCTTCTTCAGGTGAGGAACATCCAGGGGTGAAGTTCTGGGCTCCAGGGTTGGGATCTGGACACTCCTGGTTGAGGTTCTGGGCTCCAGGGTTGGATCTGGACACTCCTGGTTGAGGTTCTGGGCTCCATGGGTGGATCTGGACACTCCTGGTTGAGGTTCTGGGCTCCAGGGTTGGATCTGGACACTCCTGGTTGAGGTTCTGGGCTCCATGGGTGGATCTGGACACTCCTGGTTGAGGTTCTGGGCTCCATGGGTGGATCTGGACACTCCTGGTTGAGGTTCTGGGCTCCAGGGTGGATCTGGACACTCCTGGTTGAGGTTCTGGGCTCCAGGGTTGGATCTGGACACTCCTGGTTGAGGTTCTGGGCTCCAGGGTGGATCTGGACACTCCTGGTTGAGGTTCTGGGCTCCAGGGTTGGATCTGGACACTCCTGGTTGAGGTTCTGGGCTCCAGGGTTGGATCTGGACACTCCTGGTTGAGGTTCTGGGCTCCATGGGTGGATCTGGACACTCCTGGTTGAGGTTCTGGGCTCCATGGGTGGATCTGGACACTCCTGGTTGAGCTTCTGGGCTCCATGGGTGGATCTGGACACTCCTGGTTGAGGTTCTGGGCTCCATGGGTGGATCTGGACACTCCTGGTTGAGGTTCTGGGCTCCATGGGTTGGATCTGGACACTCCTGGTTGAGGTTCTGGGCTCCAGGGTTGGATCTGGACACTCCTGGTTGAGGTTTTGAGCTCCATGGGTGGATCTGGACACTCCTGGTTGAGGTTCTGGGCTCCAGGGTTGGATCTGGACACTCCTGGTTGAGGTTCTGGGCTCCAGGGTTGGATCTGGACACTCCTGGTTGAGGTTCTGGGCTCCATGGGTGGATCTGGACACTCCTGGTTGAGGTTCTGGGCTCCAGGGTTGGATCTGGACACTCCTGGTTGAGGTTCTGGGCTCCATGGGTGGATCTGGACACTCCTGGTTCAGGTTCTGGGCTCCATGGGTGGATCTGGACACTCCTGGTTGAGGTTCTGGGCTCCAGGGTGGATCTGGACACTCCTGGTTGAGGTTCTGGGCTCCATGGGTGGATCTGGACACTCCTGGTTGAGGTTCTGGGCTCCAGGGTGGATCTGGACACTCCTGGTTGAGGTTCTGGGCTCCAGGGTTGGATCTGGACACTCCTGGTTGAGGTTCTGGGCTCCAGGGTTGGATCTGGACACTCCTGGTTGAGGTTCTGGGCTCCAGGGTTGGATCTGGACACTCCTGGTTGAGGTTCTGGGCTCCATGGGTGGATCTGGACACTCCTGGTTGAGGTTCTGGGCTCCATGGGTGGATCTGGACACTCCTGGTTGATGTTCTGGGCTCCATGGGTGGATCTGGACACTCCTGGTTGATGTTCTGGGCTCCATGGGTGGATCTGGACACTCCTGGTTGAGGTTCTGGGCTCCATGGGTGGATCTGGACACTCCTGGTTGATGTTCTGGGCTCCATGGGTGGATCTGGACACTCCTGGTTGAGGTTCTGGGCTCCAGGGTTGGATCTGGACACTCCTGGTTGAGGTTCTGGGCTCCAGGGTTGGATCTGGACACTCCTGGTTGATGTTCTGGGCTCCATGGGTGGATCTGGACACTCCTGGTTGAGGTTCTGGGCTCCATGGGTGGATCTGGACACTCCTGGTTGAGGTTCTGGGCTCCAGGGTTGGGATCTGGGTCCCCATGGTTGAGGTTCTGGGTGAGGTGACCCCCCTCTCCCACCACTGTCCCCCCCCGCCCCAGGTCTGGACTCTACGTCGTGGGGCCTGAGTCGGCAGGTGCCCATCCCGGTCCCGCCTGCTACCGCAAGGGTGAGTGACACCACGGTGACCGGAGGACCCTGAGGAGGTCCTGGGGGGTCCTGGTGGCTACCAGCAGGTGGTTCTGGTGGTACTGGTGGGCTCTGATGGTTTCTAGTGGCTTCTGGTGGTGTTGATGGGTTCTGGTGAGTTCCGGAGGGTTCTAGTGGGTTCCCAGCAGGTGCTGGTGGGTTGAGGTGGGTTCTGGTGGGTTCCCAGCAGGTGCTGGTGGGTTCTGGTGGGTTCCCAGCAGGTTCTGGTGGGCTCTGATGGGTTCCCAGCAGGTTCTGGTGGGTTCCCCGCAGGTTCTGGTGGGTTCTCAGCAGGTGCTGGTGGGTTCTGGTGGGTTCCCAGCAGGTTCTGATGGGTTCTACTGGGTTCTGGTGGGTTCCCAGCAGGTTTTGATGGGTCCTGGTAGGTTCTGGTGGATTCCCAGCAGGTTCTGGTGGGTTCCCAACAGGTGCTGGTGGGTTCTGGTGGGTTCTGGTGGGTTTCCAGCAGGTTCGGGTAGGTTCTGGTGGGTTCCCAGCAGGTTCTGATGGGTTCTGGTGGGTTCTGGTGGGTTCCCAGCAGGTTTTGATGGGTCCTGGTAGGTTCTGGTGGATTCCCAGCAGGTTCTGGTGGGTTCTGGTGGGTTCCCAGCAGGTTCTGGTGGGTTCCCAACAGGTGCTGGTGGGTTCTGGTGGGTTCCCAGCAGGTGCTGGTGGGTTCTGGTGGGTTCCCAGCAGGCGCTGGTGGGTTCTGGTGAATTCCCAGCAGGTGCTGGCGGGTGCTGGTGGGTTACCAGCAGGTGCTGGTGGGTATTGGTGCATTCAGAGCAGGTTTTGGTGGGTTCAGAGCAGGTTCTGGTGGGTTCCCAGCAGGCGCTGGTGGGTTCTGGTGAATTCCCAGCAGGTTCTGGTGGGTTCCTCGCAGGTTCTGGTGGGTTCCCAGCAGGTTCTGGTGGGTTCTGGTGGATTCCCAGCAGGTTCTGGGGGGTTCCCAACAGGTGCTGGCGGGTGCTGGTGGGTTACCAGCAGGTGCTGGTGGGTATTGGTGCATTCAGAGCAGGTTTTGGTGGGTTCAGAGCAGGTTCTGGTGGGTTCAGAGTAGGTTCTGGTGGGTTCCCAGCAGGCGCTGGTGGGTTCTGGTGAATTCCCAGCAGGTTCTGGTGGGTTCCTCGCAGGTTCTGGTGGGTTCCCAGCAGGTTCTGATGGGTTCTACTGGGTTCTGGTGGGTTCCCAGCAGGTTTTGATGGGTCCTGGTAGGTTCTGGTGGATTCCCAGCAGGTTCTGGTGGGTTCCCAACAGGTGCTGGTGGGTTCTGGTGGGTTTCCAGCAGGTTCGGGTAGGTTCTGGTGGGTTCCCAGCAGGTTCTGATGGGTTCTGGTGGGTTCTGGTGGGTTCCCAGCAGGTTTTGATGGGTCCTGGTAGGTTCTGGTGGATTCCCAGCAGGTTCTGGTGGGTTCTGGTGGGTTCCCAGCAGGTTCTGGTGGGTTCCCAACAGGTGCTGGTGGGTTCTGGTGGGTTCCCAGCAGGTGCTGGTGGGTTCTGGTGGGTTCCCAGCAGGCGCTGGTGGGTTCTGGTGGGTTCCCAGCAGGTGCTGGCGGGTGCTGGTGGGTTACCAGCAGGTGCTGGTGGGTATTGGTGCATTCAGAGCAGGTTTTGGTGGGTTCAGAGCAGGTTCTGGTGGGTTCAGAGTAGGTTCTGGTGGGTTCCCAGCAGGCGCTGGTGGGTTCTGGTGAATTCCCAGCAGGTTCTGGTGGGTTCCTCGCAGGTTCTGGTGGGTTCCCAGCAGGTTCTGGTGGGTTCTGGTGGATTCCCAGCAGGTTCTGGGGGGTTCCCCGCAGGTTCTGGTGGGTTCTCAGCAGGTGCTGGTGGGTTCTGGTGGGTTCCCAGCAGGTTCTGATGGGTTCTGGTGGGTTCCCAGCAGGTTCTGGTGGGTTCCCCGCAGGTTCTGGTGGGTTCTGGTGGGTTCCCAGCAGGTGCTGGTGGGTTCTGGTGGGTTCCCAGCAGGTTCTGGTGGGTTCTGGTGGGTTCCCAGCAGGTTCTGGTAGGTCCTGGTAGGTTCTGGTAGGTTCCCAGCAGGTTCTGGTGGGTTCTGATGGGTTCCCAGCAGGTTCTGGTAGGTTCCCAGCAGGTTCTGGTAGGTTCCCAGCAGGTTCTGGTGGGTTCCCAGCAGGTTCTGATGGGTTCTGGTGGGTTCCCAGCAGGTTTTGATGGGTACTGGTGGGTTCTGGTGGATTCCCAGCAGGTTCTGGTGGGTTCCCAGCAGGTGCTGGTGGGTTCAGAGCAGGTTCTGGTGTGTTCAGAGCAGGTTCTGGTAGGTTCCCAGCAGGTTCTGGTGGGTTCTGGTGGATTCCCAGCAGGTTCTGGTGGGTTCTGGTGGGTTCCCAGCAGGTGCTGGTGGGTCCTGGAAGGTTCCCTGCAGGTGCTGGTGGGTCCTGGTAGGTTCCCAGCAGGTTCTGGTGGGTTCTGGTAGGTTCTGATGGGTTCCCAGCAGGTTTTGATGGGTCCTGGTAGGTTCTGGTGGATTCCCAGCAGGTTCTGGTGGGTTCTGGTGGGTTCCCAGCAGGTTCTGGTGGGTTCCAAGCAGGTGCTGGTGGGTTCCAAGCAGGTGCTGGTGGGTTCCAAGCAGGTGCTGGTGGGTTTTGGTGGATTCCCAGCAGGTTCTGGTGGGTTCTCAGCAGGTGCTGGTGGGTTCTGGTAGGTTCTGGTGGGTTCTGGCAGGTTCTCGTGGGCTCTGGTGGGCTCTGGTGGGTTCCATCAGGTGAGGGCGGGTGCCGTTTGCCGCACTTACCGTCCCCTGGCCGGGCAGGAGGTCCCCTGACGGTCACGGACGCCAACCTGTGCCTGGGCCGCCTCCTCCCCGAGTTCTTCCCGCGCATCTTCGGGCCCGACGAGGCGCAGGGGCTGTGCCGGGAGACGGCGGCCACCGCCTTCCGCCAGCTGGCCACCACCATCGACACCTTCATGGCCACCAGCGGCCCCCACCGGCCCCTCACCGTGGAGGAGGTGGCCATGGGCTTCATCCGGGTGGCCAACGAGGCCATGTGCCGGCCCATCCGCGCCCTCACCCAGGTGGGTCGAGGCCCTGGGCACCAGGGTCGGGATCTGGACACTCCTGGTTGAGGTTCTGGGCTCCAGGGTTGGATCTGGACACTCCTGGTTGAGGTTCTGGGCTCCATGGGTGGATCTGGACACTCCTGGTTGAGGTTCTGGGCTCCATGGGTGGATCTGGACACTCCTGGTTGAGGTTCTGGGCTCCATGGGTGGATCTGGACACTCCTGGTTGAGGTTCTGGGCTCCAGGGTTGGATCTGGACACTCCTGGTTGAGGTTCTGGGCTCCATGGGTGGATCTGGACACTCCTGGTTGAGCTTCTGGGCTCCATGGGTGGATCTGGACACTCCTGGTTGAGGTTCTGGGCTCCAAGGGTGGATCTGGACACCCCTGGTTGAGGTTCTGGGCTCCATGGGTGGATCTGGACACCCCTGGTTGAGGTTCTGGGCTCCATGGGTTGGATCTGGACACTCCTGGTTGAGGTTCTGGGCTCCATGGGTTGGATCTGAACACTCCTGGTTGAGGTTCTGGGCTCCATGGGTGGATCTGGACACTCCTGGTTGAGGTTCTGGGCTCCAGGGTTGGATCTGGACACTCCTGGTTGAGGTTCTGGGCTCCAGGGTTGGATCTGGACACTCCTGGTTGAGGTTCTGGGCTCCAGGGTTGGATCTGGACACTCCTGGTTGAGGTTCTGGGCTCCATGGGTGGATCTGGACACTCCTGGTTGAGGTTCTGGGCTCCAGGGTTGGATCTGGACACTCCTGGTTGAGGTTCTGGGCTCCATGGGTGGATCTGGACACTCCTGGTTGAGGTTCTGGGCTCCAGGGTTGGATCTGGACACTCCTGGTTGAGGTTCTGGGCTCCAGGGTTGGATCTGGACACTCCTGGTTGAGGTTCTGGGCTCCATGGGTGGATCTGGACACTCCTGGTTGAGGTTCTGGGCTCCATGGGTGGATCTGGACACTCCTGGTTGAGGTTCTGGGCTCCATGTGTGGATCTGGACACTCCTGGTTGAGGTTCTGGGCTCCATGGGTGGATCTGGACACTCCTGGTTGAGGTTCTGGGCTCCATGTGTGGATCTGGACACTCCTGGTTGAGGTTCTGGGCTCCATGGGTGGATCTGGACACTCCTGGTTGAGGTTCTGGGCTCCATGGGTGGATCTGGACACTCCTGGTTGAGGTTCTGGGCTCCATGGGTGGATCTGGACACTCCTGGTTGAGGTTCTGGGCTCCAGGGTTGGATCTGGACACTCCTGGTTGAGGTTCTGGGCTCCATGGGTGGATCTGGACACTCCTGGTTGAGGTTCTGGGCTCCATGGGTGGATCTGGACACTCCTGGTTGAGGTTCTGGGCTCCAGGGTTGGATCTGGACACTCCTGGTTGAGGTTCTGGGCTCCATGGGTGGATCTGGACACTCCTGGTTGAGGTTCTGGGCTCCATGGGTGGATCTGGACACTCCTGGTTGAGGTTCTGGGCTCCATGGGTGGATCTGGACACTCCTGGTTGAGGTTCTGGGCTCCAGGGTTGGATCTGGACACTCCTGGTTGAGGTTCTGGGCTCCATGGGTGGATCTGGACACTCCTGGTTGAGGTTCTGGGCTCCAGGGTTGGATCTGGACACTCCTGGTTGAGGTTCTGAGCTCCATGGGTGGATCTGGACACCCCTGGTGGGTTCTCAGCCCCGATGTCCCCTCCTGGTCCCTCAGGCTCGAGGCCACGCGGCGTCCGACCACGTGCTGGCGTGTTTTGGTGGGGCTGGTGGACAACACGCCTGCGCCATCGCCCGCTCCCTCGGCATCTCCAGGGTCTTCATCCACAGGTAGGTCTTGGGGTGTCCCACCGGCTATATTTCCGATCCCACGGGCTTGGTTTGGGGTCCCCGTGGTGGTCTTGAGGTTCTCCTGGTCTGGGTTTTGGTGGGTCCCGTGATGGTTTTGGGTTTCTCGTGGTAGTTTTGTTGGTTCCCGTGGTGGTTTTGGGGTTTCTCATGGTGGTTTTGGTGGTTCCCATGGTGGTTTTGGAGGTTCCCATGATGGTTTTGGAGGTTTCCATGATGTTTTGGTGGTTCCCACAATGTTCTTTGTGGTTCTCATGGTGTTTTTGGTGGTTCTCATGATGTTTTAGGAGGTTCCCACTGTGTTCTTGGTGGTTCCCATGATGTTTTTGGTGGTTCCCATGACGTTTTTGGTGTTTCCCATGGTGGTTTTGGTGGTTCCCGTGGTGTTTTCAGTGGTTCCCATGATGTTTTTGGTGGTTCTCATGATGGTTTTGGTGGTTCCCATGGTGTTTTGGGGTTTCCCGTAGCATTTTTGTTTGTTCCTATGGTGTTTTTGGTGGTTCTCATGGTGTTTTTGGTGGTTCTCATGATGTTTTAGGAGGTTCCCACTGTGTTCTTGGTGCTTCCCGTGATGTTTTTGGTGGTTCCCGTGATTTTTTCGGTGGTTCCCATGATGTATTTGGTGATTCTCATGATCTTTTTGGAGGTCCCCACAATGTTTCTCTGTTTCCCATGGTGTTCTTGGTGCTTCCCATGAAGTTTTTGGTGGTTCCCATGATGTTTTTGGTGGTTCTCATGATGTTTTTGGTGGTTCCCATGGTGTTTTCAGTGGTTCCATGACGTTTTTGGTGTTTCCCATGATGTTTTTGGTAGTTCCCACGATGCTTTCGTTGCTTTCCATGATATTTTTGGTGGTTCTCATGATGTTTTTGGTGGTTCCCATGGTGTTTTGGGGTTTCCCGTAGCATTTTTGTTTGTTCCTATGGTGTTTTTGGTGGTTCTCATGGTGTTTTTGGTGGTTCTCATGATGTTTTAGGAGGTTCCCACTGTGTTCTTGGTGGTTCCCATGATGTTTTTGGTGGTTCCCATGGTGTTTTTGGTGGTTCCCGTGGTGTTTTCAGTGGTTCCCATGATGTTTTTGGTGGTTCTCATGATGTTTTAGGAGGTTCCCACTGTGTTCTTGGTGGTTCCCATGATGTTTTTGGTGGTTCCCATGGTGTTTTTGGTGGTTCCCGTAGTGTTTTCAGTGGTTCCCATGATGTTTTTGGTGGTTCTCATGATGTTTTAGGAGGTTCCCACTGTGTTCTTGGTGGTTCCCATGATGTTTTGGTGGTTCCCATGGTGTTTTCAGTGGTTCCCATGACGTTTTTGGTGTTTCCCATGGTGGGTTTGGTAGTTACCGCGATGCTTTCGTTGCTTTCCATGATGTTTTTGGTGGTTCCCATGACGTTTTTGGTGTTTCCCATGGTGTTTTTGGTGGTTCCCGTGGTGTTTTCAGTGGTTCCCATGATGTTTTTGGTGGTTCTCATGATGTTTTTGGTGGTTCCCATGGTGTTTTGGGGTTTCCCGTAGCATTTTTGTTTGTTCTTATGGTGTTTTTGGTGGTTCTCATGATGTTTTAGGAGGTTCCCACTGTGTTTTTGGTGGTTCCCATGATGTTTTTGGTGGTTCCCATGGTGTTTTTGGTGGTTCCCGTGGTGTTTTCAGTGGTTCCCATGATGTTTTTGGTGGTTCTCATGATGTTTTAGGAGGTTCCCACTGTGTTCTTGGTGGTTCCCATGATGTTTTGGTGGTTCCCATGGTGTTTTCAGTGGTTCCCATGACGTTTTTGGTGTTTCCCATGGTGGGTTTGGTAGTTACCGCGATGCTTTCGTTGCTTTCCATGATGTTTTTGGTGGTTCCCATGATGTTTTTGGTGGTTCCCATGACGTTTTTGGTGTTTCCCATGGTGTTTTTGGTGGTTCCCGTGGTGTTTTCAGTGGTTCCCATGATGTTTTTGGTGGTTCTCATGATGTTTTTGGTGGTTCCCATGGTGTTTTGGGGTTTCCCGTAGCATTTTTGTTTGTTCTTATGGTGTTTTTGGTGGTTCTCATGGTGTTTTTGGTGGTTCTCATGATGTTTTAGGAGGTTCCCACTGTGTTCTTGGTGGTTCCCATGATGTTCTTGGTGGTTCCCATGATGTTTTGGTGGTTCCCATGGTGTTTTCAGTGGTTCCATGACGTTTTTGGTGTTTCTCATGATGTTTTTGGTGGTTCTCATGATGGTTTTGGTGGTTCTCATGATGTTTTTGGTGGTTCCTATGATGTTTCTGTGTTTCCCATGACGTTTTAGGAGGTTTCCATGGTGTTTTCAGTGGTTCCCATGGTGTTTTCAGTGGTTCCCATGACGTTTTTGGTGGTTCTCAGGGTGGTTTTGGATGGTTCCCATGATGTTTTTGGTGGTTCCCATGGTGTTTTCAGTGGTTCCATGACGTTTTTGGTGTTTCCCATGATGTTTTTGGTAGTTCCCGCGATGCTTTCGTTGCTTTCCATGATGTTTTTGGTGGTTCTCATGATGTTTTTGGTGGTTCCCATGGTGTTTTGGGGTTTCCCGTAGCATTTTTGTTTGTTCCTATGGTGCTTTTGGTGGTTCTCATGGTGTTTTTGGTGGTTCTCATGATGTTTTAGGAGGTTCCCACTGTGTTCTTGGTGGTTCCCATGATGTTTTTGGTGGTTCCCATGACGTTTTTGATGTTTCCCATGGTGGTTTTGGTGGTTCCCGTGGTGTTTTCAGTGGTTCCCATGATGTTTTTGGTGGTTCTCATGATGTTTTTGGTGGTTCCCATGGTGTTTTGGGGTTTCCCGTAGCATTTTTGTTTGTTCCTATGGTGGTTTTGGTGGTTCTCATGGTGTTTTTGGTGGTTCTCATGATGTTTTAGGAGGTTCCCACTGTGTTCTTGGTGGTTCCCATGATGTTTTTGGTGGTTCCCATGATGTTTTGGTGGTTCCCATGGTGTTTTCAGTGGTTCCATGACGTTTTTGGTGTTTCCCATGGTGGTTTTGGTGGTTCCCGTGGTGTTTTCAGTGGTTCCCATGATGTTTTTGGTGGTTCTCATGATGTTTTTGGTGGTTCCCATGGTGTTTTGGGGTTTCCCGTAGCATTTTTGTTTGTTCCTATGGTGGTTTTGGTGGTTCTCATGGTGTTTTTGGTGGTTCTCATGATGTTTTAGGAGGTTCCCACTGTGTTCTTGGTGGTTCCCATGATGTTTTTGGTGGTTCCCATGATGTTTTGGTGGTTCCCATGGTGTTTTCAGTGGTTCCATGACGTTTTTGGTGTTTCCCATGGTGGTTTTGGTGGTTCCCGTGGTGTTTTCAGTGGTTCCCATGATGTTTTTGGTGGTTCTCATGATGTTTTTGGTGGTTCCCATGGTGTTTTGGGGTTTCCCGTAGCATTTTTGTTTGTTCCTATGGTGGTTTTGGTGGTTCTCATGGTGTTTTTGGTGGTTCTCATGATGTTTTAGGAGGTTCCCACTGTGTTCTTGGTGGTTCCCATGATGTTTTTGGTGGTTCCCATGATATTTTGGTGGTTCCCATGGTGTTTTCAGTGGTTCCATGACGTTTTTGGTGTTTCCCATGGTGTTTTTGGTGGTTCCCGTGGTGTTTTCAGTGGTTCCCATGATGTTTTTGGTGGTTCTCATGATGTTTTTGGTGGTTCCCATGGTGTTTTGGGGTTTCCCGTAGCATTTTTGTTTGTTCCTATGGTGGTTTTGGTGGTTCTCATGGTGTTTTTGGTGGTTCTCATGATGTTTTAGGAGGTTCCCACTGTGTTCTTGGTGCTTCCCATGATGTTTTTGGTGGTTCCCGTGATTTTTTCGGTGGTTCCCATGATGTATTTGGTGATTCTCATGATCTTTTTGGAGGTCCCCACAATGTTTCTCTGTTTCCCATGGTGTTCTTGGTGCTTCCCATGAAGTTTTTGGTGGTTCCCATGATGTTTTTTGAGGTTCCCACGATGCTTCTTTGTTTCCCATGATATTTGTGGTGGTTCCCATGATGTTTTCGTTACTTTCCATGATGATTTTTGTGGTTCTCATGATGTTTCTGGGTTTTCTCATGGTGGTTTTGGTGGTTCCCATGGTGTTTGTGGAGGTTCCCATGATGTTTTTGGTGGTTCCCATAGTGTTCTTGGTGGTTCCCGTGGTGTTTGTGGAGGTTCCCATGATGTTTTTGGTCGTTCCCGTGACATTTTTGGAGGTTCCCATGATGGTTTTGGTGGTTCCCACGATGTTCTTTGTGGTTCCCATGATGTTTTTGTTGCTTTCCATTACGTTTTTTGTGGTTCTCATGATGTTTTGGTGGTTCCCGTGATGTTTCTGGTGGTTCCTACAATGTTCTTTGTGGTTCTCATGATGTTTTTGTTGCTTTCCATTATGTTTTTTGTGGTTCTCATGATGTTTTTGGTGGTTCCCATGATGTTTCTGGAGGTTCTCATGATGTTTTAGGAGGTTCCCACGATGTTTCTGTATTTCCCACGATGGTTTTGGTGGTTCTCATGATGTTTTTGGAGGTTCCCATGATGCTTCTGTGTTTCCCATGACGTTTTAGGAGGTTCCCATGGTGTTTTTGGTGGTTCCCATGATGTTTTTGGTGGTTCCCATGATGTTTCTGTGTTTCCCATGATGTTTTTGGTGGTTCACATGATGTTTTTGGTGGTTCTCATGATGCTTCTGTGTTTCCCATGACGTTTTAGGAGGTTCCCATGATGTTTCTGTGTTTCCCATGATGTTTTTGGTGGTTCTCATGATGTTTTTGGTGGTTCTCCTGATGCTTTTGGAGGTTCTCATGATGCTTTTGGAGGTTCCCATGATGTTTCTGTGTTTCCCATGATGTTTTTGGTGGTTCTCATGATGTTTTTGGTGGTTCTCATGATGTTTTTTGTGGTTCTCATGATGCTTTTGGAGGTTCTCATGATGCTTTTGGAGGTTCTCATGATGTTTTTGGTGGTTCCCATGATGTTTCTGGAGGTTCCCATGATGTTTTTGGTGGTTCTTATGATGTTTTTTGTGGTTCTCATGATGTTTTAGGAGGTTCTTATGATGTTTTTGGTGGTTCTCATGATGTTTTTTGTGTTTCCTGTGGTATTTTTGGAGCTTCTCATGATGTTTTGGTGGTTCCCAGGATGTTTTTTTCTGGTTCCCATGATGTTTTTGGTGGTTCCCATGATGTTTTTGGAGGTTCCCATGATATTTCTGTGTTTCTCATGATGTTTTTTGTGGTTCTCATGATGCTTTTGGAGGTCCTCATAATGTTTTTAGTGGTTCCTGTGATGTTTGTTGTGTTTCCCGTGGTATTTTTGGAGCTTCTCATGATGTTTTGGTTGTTCCCATGATGTTTCTGGAAGTTCCCATGATGATTTTTGTGGTTCTCATGATGTTTTGGTGGTTCCCATAATGGTCTTGGTGGTTCCCATGATGGTTTTGGTGGTTCCCCTGATGGTTTTGTTGGTCCCTGTGATGTTTTTGTTGCTTTCCATGATGTTTTTAGTGGTTCTCATGATGCTTTTGGAGGTTCCCATGATGTTCCTGTGTTTCTCATGGTGTTTTTGGTGGTTCTCATGATCCTTTTGGAGGATCTCATGATCCTTTTGGAGGTTCTCATGATGTTTTTGGTGGTTCTCATGATGTTTTTGGTGGTTCTCATGATGTTTTTGATGGTTCTCATGATGCTTTTGGAGGTTCTCATGATGTTTTTAGTGGTTCTCATGATGCTTTTGGAGGTTCCCATGATGGTTTTGGTGGTTCCCATGATGGTTTTGGAGGTTCCCATGATGGTTTTGGAGGTTCCCATGATGGTTTTGGTGGTTCCCATGATGTTTCTGTGTTTCCCAAGATGTTTTTGGTGGTTCCCATGATGGTTTTGGAGGTTCCCATGATGTTTTTGGTAGTTCCCATGATGGTTTTGGAGGTTCCCATGATGTTTTTGGTGGTTCTCATGATGTTTCTGGAAGTTCCCATGATGGTTTTGGTGGTTCCCATGATGTTTCTGTGTTTCCCAAGATGTTTTTGGTGGTTCCCATGATGGTTTTGGAGGTTCCCATGATGTTTTTGGTGGTTCCCATGATGGTTTTGGAGGTTCCCATGATGTTTTGGTGGTTCCCATGATGTTTTTGGTGGTTCTCATGATATTTCTGGAAGTTCCCATGATGGTTTTGGTGGTTGCCATGATGGTTTTGGAGGTTCCCATGATGTTTCGGTGTTTCCCATTATGGTTTCTGTGTTTCCCATGATGTTTTTGGTAGTTCCCATGATGGTTTTGGAGGTTCCCATGATGTTTTTGGTGGTTCTCATGATGTTTCTGGAAGTTCCCATGATGGTTTTGGTGGTTCCCATGATGTTTCTGTGTTTCCCAAGATGTTTTTGGTGGTTCCCATGATGGTTTTGGAGGTTCCCATGATGTTTTTGGTGGTTCCCATGATGGTTTTGGAGGTTCCCATGATGTTTTGGTGGTTCCCATGATGTTTTTGGTGGTTCTCATGATATTTCTGGAAGTTCCCATGATGGTTTTGGTGGTTGCCATGATGGTTTTGGAGGTTCCCATGATGTTTCGGTGTTTCCCATTATGGTTTCTGTGTTTCCCATGATGTTTTTGGTAGTTCCCATGATGGTTTTGGAGGTTCCCATGATGTTTTTGGTGGTTCTCATGATGTTTCTGGAAGTTCCCATGATGGTTTTGGTGGTTCCCATGATGTTTCTGTGTTTCCCAAGATGTTTTTGGTGGTTCCCATGATGGTTTTGGAGGTTCCCATGATGGTTTTGGAGGTTCCCATGATGGTTTTGGAGGTTCCCATGGTGTTTTGGTGGTTCCCATGATGTTTTTGGTGGTTCTCATGATATTTCTGGAAGTTCCCATGATGGTTTTGGTGGTTGCCATGATGGTTTTGGAGGTTCCCATGATGTTTTGGTGTTTCCCATTATGGTTTCTGTGTTTCCCATGATGTTTTTGGTAGTTCCCATGATGGTTTTGGAGGTTCCCATGATGTTTTTGGTGGTTCTCATGATGTTTCTGGAAGTTCCCATGATGGTTTTGGTGGTTCCCATGATGTTTCTGTGTTTCCCAAGATGTTTTTGGTGGTTCCCATGATGGTTTTGGAGGTTCCCATGATGGTTTTGGAGGTTCCCATGATGTTTTTGGTGGTTCTCATGATATTTCTGGAAGTTCCCATGATGGTTTTGGTGGTTGCCATGATGGTTTTGGAGGTTCCCATGATGTTTTGGTGGTTCCCATTATGGTTTCTGTGTTTCCCATGATGTTTTTGGTAGTTCCCATGATGGTTTTGGAGGTTCCCATGATGTTTTTGGTGGTTCTCATGATGTTTCTGGAGGTTCCCATGATGGTTTTGGTGATTCCCATGATGTTTCTGTGTTTCCCAAGATGTTTTTGGTGGTTCCCATGATGGTTTTGGAGGTTCCCATGATGGTTTTGGTGGTTCCCATGATGGTTTTGGAGATTCCCATGATGTTTTGGTGGTTCCCATGATGTTTCTGTGTTTCCCAAGATGTTTTTGGTGGTTCCCATGATGGTTTTGGAGGTTCCCATGATGGTTTTGGTGGTTCCCATGATGGTTTTGGAGGTTCCCATGATGTTTTGGTGGTTCCCATGATGTTTTTGGTGGTTCTCATGATATTTCTGGAAGTTCCCATGATGGTTTTGGTGGTTGCCATGATGGTTTTGGAGGTTCCCATGATGTTTTGGTGGTTCCCATTATGGTTTCTGTGTTTCCCGTGATGTTTCTGGAGGTTCCCATGATGGTTTTGGTGATTCCCATGATGTTTCTGTGTTTCCCAAGATGTTTTTGGTGGTTCCCATGATGGTTTTGGAGGTTCCCATGATGTTTTGGTGGTTCCCATGATGTTTCTGTGTTTCCCAAGATGTTTTTGGTGTTTCCCATGATGGTTTTGATGGTTCCCATGATGTTTTTGGTTGTTCCCATGATGTTTCTGGAAGTTCCCATGATGGTTTTGGTGGTTCCCATGATGTTTTTGGCGGTTCTCATGATGGTTTTGGTGGTTTCCCGTGGTGGTTTTGGTGGTTCTCACGACGGTTTTGGAGGTCCTCATGATATTTTTGGGGTGCCCCAGGCACAGCGGGGTGCTGTCGGCGCTGGGCCTGGCTCTGGCCGACGTGGTCCACGAGGCCCAGGCTCCCTGCGCCCTTCGCTACGAGCCCGACGCCTTCCCGGCCCTGGACGAGCGCGTGGCCGCCCTGGAGCTCGAGTGTCAGCGGGCGCTGCAGGCCCAGGGCTTCCACAGGTGACCCCGAAACCGAGGAGGGGACTCCCCCAAAATCTGAGGGGAACGCTGGGAGGATGGAGACTCCAATATGGGGGGGGGACGGGGACCTCGGGGTTTGGGAGGAGGGAGACCCTGGGGGGCAGAAGGACCGTGGTCTAGATTTGGTGTCTCCATGATCTGGGTTTTGGGGTTCCCATGGTGGTTTTGGGGTTCCCATGGTGGTTTTGGGGTCCCCATGGTGGTTTTGAGGTCCCCGCAGTCTGGGTTTGGGGTTCCTATGGTCTGGTTTTGGGGTTCCCATGGTGGTTTTGGGGTTCCCATGTTGGGTTTGGAGGTTCCCATGGTGGGTTTTGGGGTTCCCATGATGGTTTGGAGGTCCCCATGATCTGGGTTTGGGGTTCTCATGGTGGTTTGGGGGTTCCCATGGTGGTTTGGGGGTCCCCATGCTGGTTTTGAGGTCCCCACGGTCTGGTTTTGGGGTTCCCATGATGGTTTGGGGGTTTCCATGATCTGGGTTTGGGGTTTCCATGGTGGTTTTGGGGTTCCCATGATGGTTTTGAGGTCCCCATGATCTGGGTTTGGGGTTCCCATGGTGGGTTTTGGGGTTCCCATGATGGTTTTGAGGTTCCCATGTTGGGTTTGGGGTTCCCATGGTGGGTTTTGGGGTTCCCATGATGGTTTGGGGGTTTCCATGATCTGGGTTTGGGGTTTCCATGGTGGTTTTGGGGTTCCCATGATGGTTTTGAGGTCCCCATGATCTGGGTTTGGGGTTCCCATGTTGGGTTTGGGGTTCCAATGGTGGTTTGGGGGTTCCCATGATGGTTTGGGGGTTCCCATGATCTGGGTTTGGGGTCCCCATGCTGGTTTGGGAGTCCCCATGCTGGTTTTGAGGTCCCCGCGGTCTGGTTTGGGGTTCCCATGATGGTTTTGGGGTTCCCATGTTGGGTTTGGAGGTTCCCATGGTGGGTTTTGGGGTTCCCATGATGGTTTGGAGGTCCCCATGATCTGGGTTTGAGGTTCTCATGGTGGTTTGGGGGTTCCCATGGTGGTTTGGGGGTCCCCATGCTGGTTTTGAGGTCCCCACACGGTCTGGTTTTGGGGTTCCCATGATGGTTTGGGGGTTCCCAAGATCTGGGTTTGGGGTTTCCGTGGTGGCTTTTGGGGTTCCCATGGTGGTTTGGAGGTTCCCATGATCTGGGTTTGGGGGTTCCCATGATGGTTTTGAGGTCCCCATGATCTGGGTTTGGGGTTTCCATGATCTGGGTTTGGGGTTTCCATGGTGGTTTGGGGGTTCCCACGTTGGGTTTGGTGGTTGCCATGGTGGTTTGGGGGTTCCCATGGTGGTTTTTGGGGTTCCCATGATGGTTTTGAGGTCCCCATGATCTGGGTTTAGTGGTTCCCATGGTGGTTTTGGGGTTGCCATGGTGGTTTGGGGGTTCACATGGTACTTTTGGGGTTCCCATGATGGTTTTGGGGTTCCCAAGATCTGGGTTTGGGGTTTCCGTGGTGGTTTTGGGGTTCCCACGTTGGGTTTGGGGGTTCCCATGGTGGTTTGGGGGTTCCCATGGTGCTTTTGGGGTTCCCATGATGGTTTTGAGGTTCCCATGTTGGGTTTGGGGTTCCCATGGTGGGTTTTGGGGTTCCCATGATGGTTTTGGGGGTTTCCATGATCTGGGTTTGGGGTTTCCATGGTGGTTTTGGGGTTCCCATGATGGTTTTGAGGTCCCCATGATCTGGGTTTGGGGTTCCCATGTTGGGTTTGGGGTTCCAATGGTGGTTTGGGGGTTCCCATGATGGTTTGGGAGTCCCCATGCTGGTTTTGAGGTCCCCGCGGTCTGGTTTGGGGTTCCCATGATGGTTTTGGGGTTCCCATGTTGGGTTTGGAGGTTCCCATAGTGGGTTTTGGGGTTCCCATGATGGTTTGGAGGTCCCCATGATCTGGGTTTGGGGTTCTCATGGTGGTTTGGGGGTTCCCATGGTGGTTTGGGGGTCCCCATGCTGGTTTTGAGGTCCCCACACGGTCTGGTTTTGGGGTTCCCATGATGGTTTGGGGGTTCCCAAGATCTGGGTTTGGGGTTCCCGTGGTGGCTTTTGGGGTTCCCATGGTGGTTTGGAGGTTCCCATGATCTGGGTTTGGGGGTTCCCATGATGGTTTTGGGGTTCCCATGTTGGGTTTGGGGGTTCCCATGGTGGGTTTTAGGGTTCCCATGATGGTTTTGGGGGTTCCCATGGTGGTTTGGGGGTTCCCATGGTTGGTTTTGGGGTTCTCATGGTGGGTTTTGGGGTTCCCATGATGGTTTGGAGGTCCCCATGATCTGGGTTTGGGGTTCCCATGGTGGTTTGAGGGTTCCCATTGTGGGTTTGGGGTTCCCATGATGGTTTTGGGGGTCACCATGATCTGGGTTTGGGGTTCCCATGGTGCTTTTGGGGTTCCCATGTTGGGTTTGGTGGTTCTCATGGTGGGTTGGGGGTTCCCATTGTGGGTTTTGGGGTTCCCATGATGGTTTTGAGGTCCCCATGATCTGGGTTTAGTGGTTCCCATCGTGGTTTTTTGGGGTTCCCATGATGGTTTGGGGGTTCCCAAGATCTGGGTTTGGGGTTTCCATGGTGGTTTTGGGGTTCCCACGTTGGGTTTGGGGGTTCCCATGGTGGTTTGGAGGTTCCCATGGTGGTCTTTGGGGTTCCCATGGTGGTTTGGGGGTTCCCATAGTGGTTTTTGGGTCCCCATGGTGGTTTTGAGGTACCCGCAGTCTGGTTTTGGGGTTCCCATGATGGTTTGGGGGTTCCCAAGATCTGGGTTTGGGGTTTCCATGGTGGTTTTGGGGTTCCCACGTTGGGTTTGGGGGTTCCCATGGTGGTTTGGGGTTTCCCATTGTGGTTTTTGGGGTTCCCATGATGGTTTTGGGGGTCCCCATGATCTGGGTTTGGGGTTCCCATGTTGGCTTGGGGGTTGCCATGGTGGTTTGGGGGTTCCCATGGTGCTTTTGGGGTTCCCATGATGGTTTTGGGGTTCCCATGATCTGGGTTTGGGGTTTCCATGGTGCTTTTGGGGTTCCCACATTGGGTTTGGGGGTTCCCATGGTGGTTTGGGGGTTCCCATGGTGGTTTTTGGGGTTCCCATGATGGTTTTGAGGTCCCCATGATCTGGGTTTAGTGGTTCCCATGGTGGTTTTGGGGTTCCCATGGTGGTTTTGGGGTTCACATGTTGGGTTTGGAGGTCCCCATGGTCTGGGCTTGGGTTTTCCATGGTGGTTTGGGGGTTCCCATGGTGGTTTTTGGGGTTCCCGTGGTGGGTTTTGGGGTTCCCATGGAGTTTTTGGGGTCCCCATGGTGGTTCGGGGGTTCCTCTAATCTGATCTGGGGGTCCCTATGGTCTGGGTTTGGGGGTTTCCATAGTGTTTTTGGGGTTCCCCTGGTCTGAACTTGGGGTCCCTATGGTTTTGGGAGGCAGGGGTGGATTTTAGGGTGTAGGGGGTGGATTTTGGGGTTCGGGGGTTGATCTGGCGTTGGATTTTGGGGTGCAGGGGGTGGATTTTGTAGTTCTGAGTTGGATTTGCGGGTTCTGGGGTGGATCTTGGGGTTCTGGGATGGATTTGGGGTTGGATTTGGGGGTTCTGAGTTGGATTTTGGGGCTCTGGGGTGTTTTTGAGGTTCTGCTGTGGATTTGGGGCTGGATTTTGGGGTGCCTGGGGCTGATTTGGGGGTTCTGGGGTGGATTTTGGGGTGCTGGGGTGGATTTTGTGGTTCTGGGGTGGATTTTGGGGGTGCTGGGGTGGATTTTGGGGTTCTGGGGTTGATTTTGGGGATGCAGGGGGATGTTTTGGGGTGGATTTTGGGGGTACTTGGGCTGATTTGGGGGATTCTGGGGTGGATTTGGGGGTACTGGGGTGGATTTTGGGGGTGTTGGGGGTGTTTGGGGGTGGATTTTGTGCCTCTGGGGTGGATTTTGGGGTGCGGGGGTGGATTTTGGGGTGATTTGGGGCTTCTGGGGTTGATTTTGGGGTGGATATTGGAGTCCTGGATTGGATTTGGGGGTACAGTTGTAGGTTTGGGGGTGCTTGGGCACATTTGGAGGTTCTGGGGTGGATTTTGGGGGTGCAGGGGGGTGTTTCGGGGTGGCTTTTGTGTCTCTGGGGTGGCTTTTGGGGTGCTGGGGTCGATTTTGGGGTGCAGGGTGGATTTTGGGGGTGCAGGGGGGACGTTTCGGGGTTGATTTTGTGGCTCTGGGGTGGATTTGGGGGGTGCAGGGGTCAATTTTGAGGTTCTGGGGTGGATTTTGGGGTGCAGGGGGTATTTTGGGGTGGATTTTGTGGTGCGGGGGTCAATTTTGGGGTGCAGGGTGGATTTTGGGGGTGCAGGGGTGTGTTTCAGAGTGGATTTTGTGGCTTTGGGGTGGATTTTGGGGTGCTGGGGGCGATTTTGGGGTGCGGGTGGATTTTGGGGGTGCAGGGAGGACGTTTTGGGGTGGATATTGTGGCTCTGGGGTGAATTTTGGGGTTGCAGGGGTGGATTTTGTGGTTCTGGGGTGGATTTTGGGGGTGCAGGGGTGGATTTTGATATTCTGGGGTGGATTTTGTGTCTCTGGGGTGGATTTTGGGGGTGCAGGGGGGTGTTTCAGAGTGGATTTTGTGGCTTTGGGGTGGATTTTGGGGTGCGGGGTGGATTTTGGGATGCAGGGGGGTGTTTCGGGGTGGATTTTGTGGTGCGGGGGTCGATTTTGGGGGTGCAGGGGTCGATTTTGAGGGTCTGGGGTGGATTTGGGGGTGCAGGGGGGTGTTTCAGGGTGGATTTTGTGGTTCTGGGGTGGATTTTGGGGGTGCAGGGGTGGATTTTGAGGTTCTGGGGTGGATTTTGTGGCTCTGGGGTTGATTTTGGGGTGCAGAGGGGTGTTTCAGGGTGGATTTTGTGTCTCTGGGGTGGATTTTGGGGTGCTGGGGGCGATTTCGGGGTGCGGGGTGGATTTTGGGGGTGCAGGGAGGACGTTTTGGGGTGGATTTTGTGGTTCTGGGGTGGATTTTGGGGGTGCAGGGGTCGATTTTGAGGTTCTAGGGTGGATTTTGGGGGTGCAGGGGTGGATTTTGATGTTCTGGGGTGGATTTTGTGTCTCTGGGGTGGATTTTGGGGGTGCAGGGGGGTGTTTCAGAGTGGATTTTGTGGCTTTGGGGTGGATTTTGGGGTGCTGGGGTCGATTTTGGGGTGCGGGGTGGATTTTAGGGGTGCAGGGAGGACGTTTCGGGTTGGATTTTGGGGGTGCAGGGGTCGATTTTGAGGTTCTAGGGTGGATTTTGGGGGGTGCAGGCGTCAATTTTGAGGTTCTGGGGTGGATTTTGGGGTGCAGGGGGGTGTTTCAGGGTGGATTTTGTGGTTCTGGGGTGGATTTTGGGGGTGCAGGGGTCGATTTTGAGGTTCTGGGGTGGATTTTGTGTTTCTGGGGTGGATTTTGGGGTGCTGGGGTCTATTTTGGGGTGCGGGGTGGATTTTGGGGGCGCAGGGGTGTGTTTTGGAGTGGATTTTGTGGTTCTGGGGTGGATTTTGGGGGTGCAAGGGGGTATTTTGGGGTGGATTTTGGGGTGCGGGGGTCAATTTTGGGGTGCAGGGTGGATTTTGGGGGTGCAGGGGGGACGTTTTGGGGTGGATTTTGTGGCTCTGGGTTGGATTTTGGGGGTCCGGGTTGGATTCTGGGGTTCGGGTTGGATTTTGGGGGTCCGGGTTGGATTCTGGGGTTCGGGTTGGATTTTGGGGGTCCGAGTTGGATTCTGGGGATCGGGTTGTTTTTTGGGGATCCGAATTGGATTCTGGGGTCCGGGTTGGATTTTGGGGTTCTGGTTGGACTTTGGGGGTCTGGTTTGGACTTTGGGGGCCCGGGTTGGACTTTGGGGTCCGGGTTGGATTTTGGGGGTCGGGGTTGGATTCTGGGGGTCTGGGTTGGACTTTGGGGTCCGGGTTGGATTCTGGGGGTCCGGGTTGGTTTCTGGGGTCTGGGTTGGATTTTGGGGTCCGGGTTGGATTCTGGGGGTCCGGTTTGGATTTTGGGGTTCCAGGTTCGATTTTGGGGTCTGGGTTGGATTTTGGGGTCCGGGTTGGAATCT
The DNA here is from genome assembly GCA_033459285.1 of Clamator glandarius. Classification (NCBI taxonomy): domain Eukaryota; kingdom Metazoa; phylum Chordata; class Aves; order Cuculiformes; family Cuculidae; genus Clamator; species Clamator glandarius. The sequence continues at coordinate 2,737 of JAUNZM010002002.1, read as the reverse complement.
GGGGGTTCTTGTTGGATTTTGGGGGTTCGGGTTGGATTCTGGGATTTGGGTTGGACTTTGGGGGTCCGGGTTGGATTTTGGGGGTTCGGGTTGGACTTTAGGGGTCCGGGTTCGATTTTAGGGTCTGGGTTGGATTCTGGGGGTTCAGGTTGGATTCTGGGGATTTGGGTTGGATTCTGGGGGTTCGGGTTGGATTTTGGGGTTCCGGGTTGGACTTTGGGGGTCCGGGTTGGATTCTGGAGGTTCGGCTTGGATTTTGGGGTCTGGGTTGGATTTTGGGGGTTCGGGTTGGATTTTGGTGTCCGGGTTGGATTTTGGGGTCCGAGTTGGATTCTGAGGGTTCGGGTTGGACTTTGGGGGTCCGGGTTGGATTTTGGGGTCCGGATTGGATTTTGGGGGTTCGGGTTGGATTTTGGGGCTTCGGGTTAGATTCTGGGGGTTCGGGTTGGATTCTGGGGGTTCGGGTTGGATTTTGGGGTTCCGGGTTGGACTTTGGGGGTCCGGGTTGGATTCTGGAGGTTCGGCTTGGATTTTGGGGTCTGGGTTGGATTTTGGGGGTTCGGGTTGGATTTTGGTGTCCGGGTTGGATTTTGGGGTCCGAGTTGGATTCTGAGGGTTCGGGTTGGACTTTGGGGGTCCGGGTTGGATTTTGGGTCCGGATTGGATTTTGGGGGTTCGGGTTGGATTTTGGGGCTTCGGGTTAGATTCTGGGGGTTCGGGTTGGATTCTGGGGGGTTCGGGTTGGATTTTGGGGTTCCGGGTTGGACTTTGGGGGTCCGGGTTGGATTCTGGAGGTTCGGCTTGGATTTTGGGGTCTGGGTTGGATTTTGGGGGTTCGGGTTGGATTTTGGTGTCCGGGTTGGATTTTGGGGTCCGAGTTGGATTCTGAGGGTTCGGGTTGGACTTTGGGGGTCCGGGTTGGATTTTGGGGTCCGGATTGGATTTTGGGGGTTCGGCTTGGATTTTGGGGTTCGGGTTGGATTTTGGGGCTTCGGGTTAGATTCTGGGGGTTCGGGTTGGATTTTGGGGTCCAGATTGGATTTTGGGGGTTCGGGTTGGATTTTGGGGCTTCGAGTTGGATTTTGGGGTCTGGGTTGGATTCTGGGGATTTGGGTTGGATTCTGGGGGTCCGGGTTGGATTCTGGGGTCCGGGTTAGACTTCGGGGTTCGGGTTGGACTTTGGGTTCCGGGTTGGATTTTGGGGTTCGGGGTTGGTTTTTGGGGGTTCGGGTTGGACTTTGGGTTCCGGGTTGGATTTTGGGGTTCCGGGTTGGTTTTTGGGGGTTGGGATTTGATTCTGGGGGTTCGAGTTGGATTTTGGGGTTCCAGGTTGGAATCTGGGGGTTCTTGTTGGATTTTGGGGTCCGGGTTGGAATCTGGGGGTTCTTGTTGGATTTTGGGGGTTCGGGTTGGATTCTGGGATTTGGGTTGGACTTTGGGGTCCGGGTTGGATTTTGGGGGTTCGGGTTCGTTTTTGGGGTCCGGGTTGGATTTTGGGGGTTCGGGTTGGATTCTGGGATTTGGGTTGGACTTTGGGGGTCCGGGTTTGACTTTAGGGGTCCGGGTTCGATTTTAGGGTCCGGGTTGGATTCTGGGGGTTTGGGTTGGATTTTGGGGTTCGGGTTGGGTTCTGGGGTCCGGGTTGGATTTTGGGGGTCCGGGTTCGTTTTTGGGGTCCGGTTGGATTTTGGGCTTCGGGTTGGATTTGGGGGTCTGGGTTGGATTCTGGGGATTTGGGTTGGATTCTGGGGGTCCGGGTTGGATTTTGGGGGTCCGGGTTGGATTTTGGGGCTTCGGGTTGGATTTTGGGGTCCGAGTTGGACTTTGGGGGTCCAGGTTAGATTTTGGGGTCTGGGTTGGATTTTGGGGGTTCGGGTTGGATTTTGGGGCTTCAGGTTAGATTCTGGGGGTTCGGGTTGGATTCTGGGGATTTGGGTTGGATTCTGGGGGGTTCGGGTTGGATTTTGGGGTTCCAGGTTGGACTTTGGGGGTCCCGGTTGGATTCTGGAGGTTCGGGTTGGATTTTGGGGTCTGGGTTGGATTTTGGGGGTTCGGGTTGGATTTTGGTGTCCGGGTTGGATTTTGGGGTCCGAGTTGGATTCTGAGGGTTCGGGTTGGACTTTGGGGGTCCGGGTTGGATTTTGGGGTCCGGGTTGGATTTTGGGGGTTCGGCTTGGATTTTGGGGTCCGGGTTGGATTTTGGGGGTTCGGGTTGGATTTTGGGGCTTCGGGTTGGATTTTGGGGTCTGGGTTGGATTCTGGGGGTCCGGGTTGGATTCTGGGGGTCCGGGTTGGACTTTGGGGGTCCGGGTTGGATTTTGGGGTCCGGGTTGGACTTTGGGGGTCCAGGTTAGATTTTTGGGATCCGGGTTGGATTTTGGGGTCCGAGTTGGATTCTGAGGGTTCGGGTTGGATTTTGGGGTTCAGGTTGGATTTTGGGGCTTCGGTTAGATTCTGGGGATCCGGGTTGGATTTTGGGGTTCCGGGTTGGATTTTGGGGGTTCGGGTTGGACTTTGGGGGTTCGGGTTAGATTCTGGGGGTCTGGGTTGGACTTTGGGATCCGGGTTGGATTCTGGGTTCGGGTTGGATTCTGGGGTTCGGGTTGGATTTTGGGGGTCCGGGTTGGATTCTGGGGGTCCATGTTGGATTCTGGGGTTCGGGTTGGATTCTGGGGGTCTGGGTTGGATTCTGGGGTCCGGGTTAGACTTCGGGGTTCGGGTTGGACTTTGGGTTCCC